>OY284469.1:49994708-50022056 GCA_958336335.1 Dilophus febrilis | reverse complement strand
TACGAAAAAAATTTTTGTCGATCAACATTTTTTTTATCCATAAATCAACTTCTTCTGGTGGCCTCCTTTGGTCATTTAATAATAACCATACAAAACTTTTTTGGACAATTTTTACGCAAAAATTTTGGTTTTATTGAGGTATTTGCACACGCCGAATTGCCCCGAGCTGATCAGAACAGAGCTGATGGTTAATAATTCAATTCAATTCAGTTCAGTGTTTTAATTTTACTGATCTGACAAATGATTTTATTAATAACTGTAATATAAAAAACAAATAAAAAAATTTTAAATTTAAATTTAAAAAAAAAAAAAACTTGAAAAAAATTCACAAAAAATTGTAAATATTAAAAAATTACAATTAAAAATATTCAAAAATATTCAAAAAAAAAAAAAAAATTCATAAAATTACTGCTTTCTTCGATTTATAATTTCACAATATGTTAAATATTTTTTAAGTATTAAATTAAAAGAAAAAAAAAGTTAGTAAAAATGTAAAAAAGTTGTAAAATGATGGTAATTTTTTGTTTATTTTTTTTTGCATTCACACCCACCACATTCACAATCAAAACTTTTTTTTTTTTTGTTTATGATGCACCAAAAGTTTTATGCACCGAATCAACGTGTTGTTTTACACTATGCTTATGCTTGGCTCGATAATTACATATCGAACATGAAAATAATGCTGGTAGGCCGCATTCCAAACGTTCGTGACGCCGACGTGTATATTTCGTTTTATATTTACGGCCACATCGTCGGCAAAAAAACGCCTCCTCGGAATCTTCCTGTTGAATTTTATCCAATAAAAATCGCAATGAAATATCTAAAAAAAAAAAATAGAAATAGAAAGAAATAAAAAAAAAAAAAAATTGAATTAGTAAAATTTTTAAAAAGAAAAAATCTCTTTTTTTTTTTTTTTTTGAAATTCCCCCCCCCCCCCCCCCCCGAAATTTTTTTTTTTAACCCCCCCCCCCCATTAAAGAAGAAAAATTGCACAATTCCCCCCCAAAGAGTTAATAATTTGAAATATATACAAAAAAAAAAAAACCAACAACAACAAATGAATTAAATTAATTTTTTTTTTGTTTTTTTTTTTTAATTTTTTTTTTTATTATTTTTATTTCTTTTTTTTTTTTTTTTGAAGTAAAAATGAAAAAGTTATATTTAAAGAGAGAAAAAAAAAACACAAACAAAAAAAATTAAAAAAAAACACTGAAAACAAAAAACACATTAAAATAAAATAATTAAAAGTCTTTTAAATTAAATCTAATAAAAAAAAAATTAATTAATGAAAATTATTGAAAATTTAAATCAAAAAAATTATTCAAAAAATTGTTTTTAAAAATTGTTTTTTGTTTGTAAAAATTTAAAAAAAAAAACTTTAAAATTTGAAAAAAAAAAAAAAAAAAAAAATTTTTTTTTAATTAATTTTTTTAATTTTATTAATTTTTTTTAATTAATTTTTTTAATTTTATTAGTTTTTTAAATTTTAATAATTTTTTTAATTTTTTTTAATTTTTATTTTCATAATTAATTTTTTTTTTAATTTTCTTAATTAATTTTTTTTTTTAATTTTCTTAATTAATTTTTTTAATTTTTCGTTTCTTTTTTTTCCCTTATCCTAATCAGATAAAAATATTTCTGTTAATTTTTTATACTAAAAATGACTATAAAATTTTAATTAAATCATTGAATTAATTTTTTTTTAATTAATAACTTTTTAGTACTTTTTAATTAATTTTAGTACTTTAAATTAAATTACAAAAAAATAAAATTATTCGAGATTCGTTTTTTAATTATTATTTTTTTTTTTATCAAAATTATTTTAATTTTTTTTTTTAAATTATTTTTTGAAGAAAAATTAATAATTTTTTTGACAAAAATTAAGTTTTTTTTTTCTTTATTTTACTGTTTAATGCAAATTTATTTTACATAAAAAAAATTGTTTAGTTTTTTTTTTGTGTTTTTAAAAAATTAATTAAAAATTTTTTTAATAATTTTAATTAATTTTTTCCTCATGAATATTTTTATTTATTTTTTTTTAAAAAATTTATATTTTAATTGTTTTTTATTTTAAAATTAATTAATTAATTTTTTTCTCTATTTTTTTGTTTTTTTTTCTATTAACAATAAGTAATTTTTTGGCACATTTTTTTTATTCTTATAAAAATTAATTTTAATTTATAATTAATTTTTTTTATATTTAATTAAAAAAAAAAAAAATTTTGTTTGTTGCGCTTTTAAAAACAAAAAAAAAATTATTTGACATTTTCTTATTAAATTAAAAAAAAATTAAAAAAAACATAAAAATTAATTTATTTAGAAAAATTAATTTTTTTTTAATTTTTTTAGGGATTTTTTATTTAATTAAATTATTTTTTTTTTTTATTAAAAAATTCTTATTTTTATTTAAAAGAAAGCAAAAAAAAAAACATTGAATTGATACATAAAAATATAATGAAAAAAATATGAAAAAAATTAAATTAATTAAATTTTTACGAAATTTTTACCCGGGTTTCTTTTGATCTGAAAGTCAAAAAAAAAACCCTTCGCAGTACGACGCAGAGGCGGTTTTGTTAATTAAAAAAAAATGTGTTTGTAAGATAATTGCATTCCATTCGATTACCGCGCAGGAGTAGGTGGAGTAGGTAAGGGCACAAAACAGAATAGATTTTTCTCCGCCGAATTACTCCGGAAAATAGCAAAGAGTAGTTCGGGGTAGAAAAGAAAATCTACTCTTCTTTTCTACTCTTACCTACTCCTATACACGCGGTAATCCATGCGCGGAATGCAACTTATGTGCCCAAAATTATAGGTTATGACGACCGCCGAGAGGCGCGCATTCCTGTAATTATTTCCAATTATGGAAATAACATTAAAACAAAATCTGAGCGTTCAACAACTGTTTAATGTTCCGTAAATTTTGGTTTTTTTCTAAATTTTTTTCTTCTATTTACGGCCCGAGTTTTACGGCCCTGGTTTTTTTTTTTTGGGTATTTTCCAAAGTTTTCCAAATTTTATTCGAATAATTTAAATAATTTAAACGTTTAAATTTATAAGAAAATTTGACAAAATTAACTCCCTTCCATTCGGAGTTTTTATGGATTAACAGAACAAATGTCAATTTTCCCAAAAAAAAAAAATGGCTGAATTGTACTTTACGGGCGAAGCTGAATTGAAGGGGGTGCCCCCCCCCCGGGACAAACATTTGTACTAGCGTTTTTGGGGGAGGCGCCCCGTTTGCCCAGTAGCGAGGGGGTGGGGGGTGGGGGGGGGCAAAGTTTGTTTGAGAAATTTTTTTTCCCCTTCTAGGGGGGAAATTTTTAGCGGAAGGGGTAAAGGACCACCCCTCATGAAACTTTTGTTCGGGACTTAGGCTCCCCCCCCCCCCTATACGTGGGGCAGGGGGGGACTGTGAATTTTTCACTCGATGGATAACAGAAAGGAAGTAATAATCTTAAGGGCGCCGAAGGCGCTGCAGGCAGAAGCTATTTATTTCGCTAACATTTGAGCACAAGAATTGAAATTTTTAAACACCCCCTGCTCCTCGTATTAGGGGGGAGGCCTTAGTGATGAACAAAAGTTTCAAGGGGGTGGCCCCTTACCCCTTTCAGTATAAATTTCCCTTTTAAAAATGAAAAAAAAAATTCATATAAACTTTGCCCCCCCCCCCCCCCCCCCTCGTCCTTGACGGGCGCCACCTAGTCGCGGAACTAGTCCCACCTACTCCGATAAAAATTTCCCCCCTAGAGGGGAAAAAAAAATTCCCATACAAACTTCCCTTCAAAAAATCCCTTCATTTTGAAATCGCACCGCCTCTGTTTTGGTGGTACTCTCTAAAACTTTAAGTATCTCAGGGGCGGTAAGGAATAGAGAAAGTTTAAAAAAAAATAAGGTTTAATTGTTTTAGTCATCGTGTATGAGAGTCGGATTACTTAAAAAAAAAAAACAAAACACCTTTCAGAAATTCAATATCGATGTAATTGTCCATTTAATTATCGATTTAAATCCAAATTCGGTTTATTTCAGCAATTTTTTGTTACTTACAGAAATTTGTTTTTTATTATATTATCGAACAATTACCCTTTGTAAAAAAAAAAAAAAATTCATTACGCCATGTTGGATATTTGAAATTTTTACAGGGTGTTTCGTATTTACGGGGTGTTTCGAATATTAAAGTTCCAGTTTAAAAAAAAAAAAAAAACAATAAAAAAATTATTTTCCTTACCACCCTCGCATCCCTTAGATTATTATTATTATTATTATGATTATTAATTTATCCTAAATTAATTTAAAACTATTAAATAAATTGAATTTGAATTTATTTAAAAATAAAATTAAAATTAAAATTAAGAAAAAAAATAATAAAAAAAACAAATTGATTTTAATAAAAGTTTTTTTTTTTTTTTAAGTCTTATTTACCTTTGGTCGTGTTTTGCTTAGTTAGTGTTTTTTTATTTATTTATATTTTTGAATTTTTACTGTTTTTTTTTTAAGGAACAAACAAAGCTCACGATAATTTTGAGTTATGCGAGGGCGCGCGGAGCTCAATGCATTTGATGTGTATGGATGTGTGTTTGTGTGTGTGTATTTGGTTGTGGTTTGCAGAGTGGCGGACGAGTGGGGCAATGTGTTTTCACATTCGCTATTGATTTTCTATTGATTAAATCGGAAATTTTGAATTGATATTGGATAGGGGGAAAAAATTCCCGATTGATTTTCTATAGTAGGAATTTCCGTATTGATTTTCTTTCAGGACGAATTTTCGAATTGATTTTCAACTGAATGACATTTTAACTGAATGATTTTCTATAGGAAAAAATTCCGGATCGATTTTAAATTAGAGAAAAATTCTGAATTGAATTTCTGTCGAAAGGAAATTATGGATTGATTCTCTTTATGAAATGAAATTCCCGATTAATTTTCTATAGAAGGAATTTCTGAATTGAATTTTTTAGGAGAAAATGAGAAATTTCCGGATTGATTAAGATTAAGTCTATAAGAAGAAATTTCGAAAGATTTTCTATAGAAGGAATTTCTGAATTGATTTTTTTTTTATGAGAAAATGCTGTTTGTTGTTCCCTAAAAGAAAATTCTAAATGATTTTCTGTAGGAAGAAATTTCGGAATTGATTTTCAATAGAAAGAAGATTCTACATTGATTTTCTATAGGAATAATTTCCGTATTGCTTTCTATGGAAGGAAATTCCGGTTGATTTTGAAGAAACTTTCATTGATTTTCTATTCCAGGAAATTTTGATTTTCTATTGGAGGAATTTCTGAATTGATCAATAGAAATGCATTTCCCAATTGATTTTCCATAGGAGGAAAATACGAAATTCGTGATCGATTTTCTACAAGAGGAATTTCAACTGAATTTTCTAGTGAAGGAAATTCTGAATTGATTTTCTATAAAACAAATTTCCGTATTGCTTTTGTATGGAGTGGAATTTTAAAATTGATTTTCTATAGAATTAATTTCCGGATTGATTTTCTGCAGAAAGAAAATTCGGATTGAATTTTCGATAGGATGAAATTCTGAATTGATTTTCTACAGAAGGAATTTTTGAAAAGGAAATGGAACGATTTTCTGTGGGAAGAAATTCAGGATTGATTTTCCATGGATGGGAATTTTGAATTGATTTTCTATAGAAGGAATTTCCGGATTGATTTTTATACAGAAAGGAAATACTAAATTGATTTTTATATGAGAGAATACAGAAATATTTTCTATAGAACGGTAATTCTGCATTGATTTTCTATTGGAAGAAATTCAGGATTGATTTTCCATAAGAAAGAATTCGGGATTGGTTTTTCTATTGGAAGAAATTCCGGATTGATTTTCTATAAGAGGAATTTCAACGGAATTTTCTAGTGAAGGAAATTCTGAATTGGTTTTTGTATAAAACAAATTGCCGTATTGCATTTCGATGGAAGGGAATTCCGAATAGATTTTCTATTGGAAGAAATTCAGGATTGACTTTCTATAGAACGAAATTCGGGATTGATTTTTTATAGCAGGAATTTTCGAATTGATATTTTTATATGAGGAATTTCCGTATTGATTTTCCATAGGAAGAAATTCTTCATTGAGTTCACAATGATTTTCTACAGAAGGCAATTCTGAATTGAGTTGCCATAAGAGAAATTTCTGTATTAATTTTCTAGAGGAGGAATTTCTTTTTTGACTTACTTTAGAATCAAATTCCGTGTTAATTTCACATAGAAGGAATTTTTCGGATTGATTTTCAATAGAAGGAATTTCCGAATTGGTTTTATGTAGGATGAAATTCGGGATTGATTTTCTATAGAAGGAATTTGAGGATTGATTTTCTATAGAAAGGAAATTCTGAATTGATTTTCTGTAGAACGAAATCCTAAATTGATTTTTATAGAAGAGAATTCTGGAAGATTTTCTATAGAAGGAAATTTGGGATTGATTTTCTATGGAAGGGATTTCCGTACTAAATTTCCATAGGAGGAAATTCTTCATTGATTTTCTATGAAGGAATTCCCGGATTGATTTTCTACAAGAAGAATTTCAAATGAATTTTCTAGCGAAGGATATTCTGAATTGATTTTCAATGGAAGGAAGTTCTGAATTGATTTTTTCTACAGAAGGAATTTCTGAATTGATTGTTTTTTTATGAGAAAATGCTGTTTGATTTTACCTAAAAGGAGATTCTAAACGATTTGCTGTGGGAAGAAATTCAGGATTGACTGTCTATGAGAGGAAATTCTGGATTGATTTTCTAAAGAAGGAATTTCGAGATTGATTTTCAATAGAAAGGAAATTCCGCATTGATTTTCTAACGGAAGAAAGTTTTCATTGATTTTCTATTCGAGGAAATTTCGGTATTGATTTTCTATAGGAGGAAATCCTGAATTGATCAATAGAAATGCAATTCCCGATTGATTTTCCATACAAAAATTTCGTATTGATTTTTCAATGAAAAGTAATTTGCGAAATGATTTTCTATAGAAAGAAATTCCGAATTGTTTTTCTATAAGAAGGAGTTCGGGATTGATTTTCTATAGAAAGGAATTTCCGGATCGATTTTCAATAAAAGAGGAATTTTTAATTGAATTTTGTAGGGAAGTAAAATGTAAATTGATTTTCTATGGTAGGAAATGCTGAATGAATTTTGAATAGGAGGAAATTCCAGATTGATTTTTCAACAGAAAGGAGTTTCTGTATTGGTTTTTTTTAGGGAAGGAAATTCTAAATTGTTTTTCTATAGGACAAATTTCCGTATTGCATTTCGATGGAAGGGAATTCTGAATTGATTTTCTATAGCAGGAAATTCTGTATTGATTTTCAATTGAAGGAAGTTCTTTTCATTGATTTTCTATGGGAGGAAATTGCGGATGGATTTCCAATAGAAAAGAATTTCCGTTTGGAATTTCCATAGGAGAAATTCGGAAAGATACAAGAAGAAATTTTTCATTGAGGAAACTATAAGAGGAATTTCAAATGAATTTTCTAGGGAAGAAAATTCTGAATTGCATTTCTCTAGAACAAATATCCGTATTGCTTTTCTATGGATGGGAATTTTGAATTGATTTTCTATAGAAGGAATTTCGGGATTGATTTTCAATGGAAGGAATTTCGGGATTGATTTTCTTTAGAAGCAATTTCGGATTTGATTTTCTATAGAAAGGAAATTCTGAATTGATTTCTATTGGCTGGAATTTTTTAATTGATTCCGTATTGATATTTCTATAGAAAGGAATTTTCGGATTGATTTTCAATAAAAGAGGAATTTTTAACTGAATTTTGTAGGGAAGGAAAATGTAAATTGATTTTCTATTGTAGGAAATGCTGAATGAATTTTGAATAGGAGGAAATTCCAGATTGATTTTTCAATAGAAAGGAATTTGTTTATTGATTTTCAATGGAAGGAAAATCTTTATTGATTTTCTATGGGAGGAAATTGCGGATGGATTTCCATTAGGAGGAATTTCCATTGGAGAAATTCCGAAAGATACAGGAAGAAATTGGACATTGATTTTCTATCAGAGGAATTTCAACTGAATTTTCTAGGGAAGTAAATTCTGAAATTGCTTTTCTATAGGCCAAATTTCCGTATTGCTTTTCTATGGATGAGAATTTTGAATGAATTTTCAATGGAAGGAAGTTCTGAATTCATTTTCTATACGACGAATTTCCGGATTGATTTTCTATAGAAAGGAAATTCCGTATTGATTTTCAATAGAACTCAAATTCTTGATTGATTTTCTGTTCCGAATATCCTTCTATCTCTATCCTATATCTTTGATGATTTAAGAGTTCTTTTAAATGAGATGATTTTTACCCGCCCCTGCGCCCCTTCGCCAATGTTTTATGTTTTATGTTTGTGTGTGTGTCCGTGTGTGTGTATGTTTTTGTAAGTCTCTCCATTTTTTAAAATTTATCTTTTTAATCAAAATGGTTAATCAAATCATTCCCAAAAAAAACTTAATCAATTTGTGATTTCAACTCCACACCAAACCATTTCCCATTTTCATAAAAAAAAAAACTTATTAATCTCAAAATGTAAAAACGAAAAAAAAAAAAAAAAAAACTTTCCAACTAATGCTAATATTTAAAAAAAAAAAAAAGTATTAAAATAAAATTAAAAGCTTAATCTAAATCTAATAAAAACGACGACGATGAATTTTTGGATCTCGGCATTATATGGCATTTACGAAAAAATTCAATTCCATTGGGAAATATGGAAAGCGTTTTAAAAAGTTTCAAATAAAACATTTCTTTTATTTTTTTTTTAATAAATGTGAAGTTATCGGCAATAAAATGCGGATCGCAGATAGAAGTAAAAAAAAACAAAACAACGCGCAGACGTCACAATTACCGTTAACGGACGCAATCACGCAGAAGTTAATCAAACTTTTTACAAAAACACAAATTTCACACTCTCTTTTCTAAAATTGACATTTTCATTTTGTTTGTGGACTTTTTTTTTTTTGTTTGGTTTGTTTTTATTTATTTCTGCGCATGCGCGTTTGTTTGTTCGTCGCACGTACGTTATTTTACTTCTTCTTCTATCTGCTTCGGCGCAAAAGACATTTTCTTGATTTTAGTGTTTTTTTTTTAAAACAATTTTAATCGAATTGTTTACGGAAAGACAACGAAAAAATATTTAAAAAAAAAAATGAAAAAAAAAACACAAATATCGATATCAAAATCGCTAATCGGTAAACTATTAAAGAGTCATAGAGTGCGCGTGCGCGTGCGCATAGTCAATAAAAAGTAAAAATGAAAATGAAACCCAAAATAAACAACAAAAAAAAAAAAAATTAAAAAAATAAAAACGATTTCTGAAATATTAAGAGCAGAAAGAAATCGATATCAGACAACGGCGCCATCGCCACTAAACGGATGTCCGTTTTTTACGTCGACTTTCCAATTCCGGTTTATCCGTATGGTGTTTACGGACATGCACACCCAAATTACCCCGTTGTTTGGCCCGATACGGACAATACGGACATTTATGAGCCGGTTCCTTATTACCACATTCATCGTTTTCGTGTCGACGCAATGTCGATTTCCAACGATATTTTTTACCACAATGTCGACAAAAATAATTATCGCCCGGTGAATCTTCACCGCCACTTTGCGCCCCATAAATTAACGAACCATCATTTGAATTATACTCAAAACTATTTTGAATAACATTGTTGTTGTTGCTGTGGCTGTTGCTGTTGCTGTTGCTGTTGTTGGTGATGCTGTCCGATGGCGGGCGAATGTCTATGCACGAAACGGAACTACCTCCCGCAATGCTACCACCACCACCACCACCACCAGTCGTCGTTGCAATTGCATCAATCGATAATGTTATTGAATCACCACGAATCATTGAATTCAATGCAGATGCAGATCCTCGGGATGCAGATGCAGATGCAGATGCGGATGATTGTTTATGTGCCTGTAATACCTTTGATAATAAAAAATCATTTGGTTGTTGTTGTTGTAAAAGTAAATTAGTTTCATGTAATTGTTGTAAATGTTGTAAATGTTGTAAATGTTGTTGTTGTTGTTGTTCATGTTGTAAATTTGGCAACTGCTGCTGCTGATGATTATTTACCAATTTTTGCGATGATTTTTGCGTTGGGATTGATGGGTTGGTGGTTGTTACTGCGATTGTCGTTGTCGTTTCCACCAAATCATTTGTAAAACCAATTTTTGAACCATCTGGCAATTCAATGTCATCGATATCGGCAAATTTTAAATATTCATCATTGTTATTCATCATTGTCATACTACAATTGATTGATGATGATTGTTTATTATGACCAACATCCACACCAACAACACCACCACAATTGGCATCAATATTGGCATCAATGGTGGTGATCATTGGGAAAATGTCAATGGAAAAATTTGGTAAATTATTTGTTTGGGTGCGATCAGCGCCCAATAGAGAATTACTGGAGATTGTTGGAATTCGCGCCAAATCGATACAATCGCTGACAATTTTTTGTTGTTGTTGTTGCTGTTGCTGTTTAGCTAATTCTTCTAAATTTAATGGTGATTTGATTAATGACCGTCCCGGTATTATCACCATCGATGTCGATGTCAATTCTGATGATAATGCCGTGGATGTCGATGTGGATGTCGATGTTGGTGTTAAAACTGTTGTTGTTAACGTTGTTGTTAATTCAGCCGGATGCAATCCTTTTTTCATTAATAAACTTTTTAATCCAGAATATTTTATACGTGGATGAGATTTATTATTATTATTGTTATTATTCATTTGATTATGATTTTTAATTAAATTAATGTCAATTGTCGGACAATTGTCATTGTTTGGTATTGGCAACGTTGCTGTTATGGTGGTCTTTGAATTGGCATTCATTTTTTGGTTATTAATTTTATTATTATTATTATTGATTTTTTTGACTCTTTGGCTTGTATTTTTAATTTTAACTGCATTTTTTATTGTTTTCTTTGTAATATTCGGTAATTTACCGTCTAAAATAATTGAATCATTACAAAATATAAAGAAGAATATCGAATAATAACGAAAATTTAAGTCAAAATATGGAATAATAAGGAAAAATTAAGTCAAAATTACGAATAATAACGAAAAATTATGTCAAAATATCGAATAATAGCGAAATATAACGAAGAATATCGAATAATAACAAGAAATTAGGTCAAAATATCGAATAAATACGAAAAATTACGTCAAAAAATCGAATAATAACAAAAAATTATGTCAAAATATTGAAAAATTACATCAAATTTAGGTCAAAATATCGAATAATAGCGAAATATAACGAAAAATATCGTATAATTACGAAAAATTACGTTAAAATATCGAATAATAAAAAGAAAATACGTCAAAATATCGAATAATAACGTCAAATTTAGTCAAAATATCGAATATTAGCGAAATATAACGAAGAATATCGAATAATAACGAAAATTTAAGTCAAAATATGGAATAATACCGAAAAATTACGTCAAAATATTGAAAAATTACGTCAAATTTAGGTAAAAATATCGAATATTAGCAAAATATAACGAAGAATATCAAAATAATAACAAAAAATTACGTTAAAATATCGAAGAATAACAAGAAATTACGTCAAAAAATGGAAAAATAATGAAAAATTAAGTCAAAATATCGAATAATAGCAAATAATAACGAAATATATCGAAGAATTTCGAATATTAACGAAAAATTAAGTTAAAATATCGAATAATTTCGTCAAAATATCGAAAAATTACGTTTAAAATAGCGATTAATAACGAAGAATTTCGAATAATAACAAGAAAATACGCCAAAATATCGAATGATAACGAAAAATTACGTCAAAATATTGAAAAATTACGTCAAATTTAGGTAAAAATATCGAATATTAGCAAAATATAACGAAGAATATCAAAATAATAACAAAAAATTACGTTAAAATATCGAATAATAACGAATTATATCGAAGAATTTCGAATATTAACGAAAAATTTAGTTAAAATATCGAAAAATTACATTACACATACGATGACCATTTTTGACCAATGAACGATGATTGATTGATGATGATTTTTATGACGATTTTGATGATGATTTTACAATTGTATTCATACGAAACGATACGAAACGATACGAAAACAACCAAAAAAAAAAAAAAAAAAAACGAAAAAGAAAAAAAGAAAAAGAAAAAAATAATTAATAAAATTAAAAGAAAAATTTAAAATTAAATAAATCTATAAAAAAAAAACAAAATGGAGAAAGGATAATTAAATATTTTTTTTTAAAGAATAAAAATCACAAACACAAACAAAAAACAAACAAAAAAAAATTAACAACAACAAACAATTAAAAATTAAATTAAATTAAATTTAAATTATTAAAAAAATATAATTAAAAAAAAAAAAAAATACTATAAAAAAAAAATTAACTACTTAAAGTTTAAATTATCATTAAATAATAAAAAAGAAAACAATTTTTTAATTAAATTTATTTATTTAAATTTAAAAAAATAAAAAAAAAACGATAAGAGATTGATTTTTTTTTTTTTAGGTTATGGTAAAAAAAAATCTACTATTTTTTTTTTATTTTTTAAAACAGCCGAAAGAATTTTTTTTTTTTTTCCTTAATTTCTTCCCTTTTTTTTTATTTTTATTTCAAATTTCTTATAAAATTATAAAATGAAAAAAAAAATTAATTTAATGATGATATAAAAAAATTTTCCATTTCCCAATTCCCAATTTTAATTTTATGTATATGGAAATGAAGACGTAGTTGATGATGATGATGATGATGATGATGACGTTGATGATGAAATGATAAATAATTTTTTTCACTTTAATTATTGTATAATATTGTAATAATTCAATTATATGATTTCAATAAATATGTGAATATAAACAATAGAAAATGTTGTGTAATCCCCAATCACCAAAAACAAATAAAAAATAAAAAATAAAAATTATAATTAAAATTAACCCAAATTATAATTATATTAATTAATTATTATTAAGTGTTATTTTGATTTATTTTTTAATAAAAATATAGAAAGATGAATGTTTTTTTATGTTTTTTTTTTGTATGCAACAGATGAACACATAAAGATGAATAAAGATGATGAATAGAAGAATTTCATATTTTTATTTTTTTTTAATTTATACATCTGAAAAAAAAAAAATAAAAAAAATAAAAAATAAATATGGAAAATAAAAATTAATGAAATTATTATTTAGAAAATTAATTATTTGAACGTTTATACTTACTTTAATGAAAAACATAATATAAAAATATAAAAATTATTAAAATATTATATGAAAATAAAACCAAAAAAAAAAATAAGAAACCAATGAAAAATATTTTTTTTTTTTTTGTTCTCATGTGTTTTTTTTTATAAAATGGCCGATTTTTACGATTTTTATACAGTGGCGGCCGATGAATTAAGAACTGGTAAGTTTTTTTTATAAATAAAACAGGTTGTGAATTGTAAATTAGAAACTTTACAAAATTTACAAAACGACGGATTTTATATATATTGGGTATAGGAAATAATAATGCGGATTTAGATAACATGTGGTGTAATTAGCGTTATGTGCATCGGAGCACAACGCGCCCATATTCCTTTTTTTTTGTCTGTCATTACTCTATAAATTTCAGTATGTGTCATTTCGTTGAAGTGTAAACAACAAAGTTTTTTTTTTTTGCTTCGAATATGCGTCGAAACACATGACTGAAAAAGTTGTTTTGCCGGGAAGTTCTTGAATAACTTTCTTTAATTTGAAGAAAACAGCTGCTGACTGATAGTTATCGATTTTGGTTGGTAGAAGCTTACGGTGAATATGCTCCAACTCAAAAAAACTTGGGAACGATGGTTTGTACGCTTCCGAAATGGTGATTTTGACTTGGAAGAGAAAGAACGGCCAGGTCAGCCAAAATTGAAATTTGAAGACGAAGAATTTTGCAGGCATTGTTGGATGAAAATTCTTGTCGAACACAACAAGAGCTTGCATTAGAGTTGAATGTAGATGCCTGTAGACCATTTCTAGACGTTTGCATTCAATGGGAAAGATCAGAAAGCTAGGAAAATGCTAGGTCCCACATCAACTGATGATGAAAATCAACAACTCAAAGCACGAATCGATGCATGCCATGCAAACATCTTGCCGAGCACAAAAAACATAGTTTTTTGAGTCGAATTGTCATGGGCGGTGAAAAGTGGGTGTATAAACGACAACCCTAAACGTAAAGCATCATATGTTGATCCCCGCCAACCATCAACTTCACAATCAAAACGCGATATTCATTGCCAGAAGCTTATGCTGTGCATTTCGTGGGATAAGAAGGGTGTCGTGTATTATATGAGCTGTTAAAACTGAAGGAAACGGTGAAACATCTGATCACTACCGACGACAACTGGGCCCAGAAGAAATTGAACGAAAAACGACCATTGATAGCTCGAAAACACCACAAAGTTTTAATGAACGCTGATGACATTAATGCCAGACCACATCGTGCAAACATCGTTAAGGAAAAAATCGAAAGAGTCTCGGTTGGGATCATCTTGATTGATCACCCCCCGTCCTTCTGATTACCATTTGTTCAGCTCAATGCAGGTCAGCCTGATAGATGTACGCTTTCGAAATGCTGAAGATGTGAAAAAATGCGGGTCGATGAATGGATTGAGACAAAAGATTAGGAGTTCTTCAAACGAGGTATCAACAAACTTCCTAAAAGATGTGAGGAAATCATAGCCAACGATGGGCAATATAATGGTTAATGTACCCAATAATTTTGTTATACAAATAAATGCCATTTTCAAGCCAAAAAATCCGCATTATTAATTCCTACACATAATATAAAAAAAACCATAGAAAATTGTATAAAAGATCGGGAAGGGTGGGGGAATATTTCTTTGAGCATCATCGCATTTTTTTTTTGATGATTTACTGCATTTTTTTTACTGCGTTTTCTTTACAATATTCGGTATATTTTATCATTTAAAATATAAAAATTACATTAAAATATCGAAAAACAACGAAAAATTACATCAACATTTGTTGAATAATAACGAAAAATTACAATAAAATATCGAATAAAACCGAAAAATAATGTCAAAACATTGAAAAACCAAATAAAATGGAACATATTTTTTTAGTTGTTTTCGTGTTTTTTTTTTTTTTATTTTATAAAATGGCTGATATTTATACAGTGGCGGCCGCTGAATTAAGAACTGGTAAGTTTTTTTTTTATAAATAGAAACAGGTGTTGTTAATTGTAAATTAGAAACTTTACAAAATTTACAAAACAACGTATTTTATATACTGGGGTGTCCCAGTACAGGGTGTCAACCCGAAACAGGCAAGTTCTACACCGGATTTCCAATCAAAAAATGTATTTGTTTATGTGTGAACGGTGAACACGTTCAAATTATTCTTTATTAATCAAATTTAATTTTCTAATGATAATTAAACAAAAATAAAGGTAAATGCAATGTAATGCGTACAAATGCCAAGAGATGCAGCATACAAAAAAAAAAACAAACGAATTGAATCAATTGAATTATGACTGTAATAAATTTAACTGTTTTTTTTTTTTTATTTATTTTTTATAAGTAACCATTGAATTATGTTAACTGCAACTCCTTGAACTTATGTTTACCTATAGATAACACATTGACAACATTGAACTTTGCAATGTAATTAAATGTTTTGTTTTAACTGTTTGAAAAATTTTTCATTTCAATATAATTTTTGTTTGGTTATCAACCAAAAACGAATTGAAACATTTTTAAAAACAGTTTGTACAACAAATTAAAGCTAAAACTTCAAAAAAAAAAAATTTTCCTAAAAACCGACCGCCAATAAACGTAAACATGGAAACAGTTCTAGGCTTGCAAAATAATCAATAAATAAAATATTTGAAGCCGTTGAAATTTCTTGTGGTTGACCGCAGCATAAAAGCATGAAAAGCATGGGTTGTCGCCGATGTTTATGTTATGCGAAAGAGTTACAGATCGTTAGTTAATACCTTTCGAACAAAGTTATAATTATTGGATTCTGATAAGTGGTTGCTGAGATATGGTCAATAATATTCATGTACTATACCTTGAACTTTAACGAAATCGTTTTTTCCGGCTAGCTCGAAACCCAAACCCAAGCGGTGAGATAGACATGGGGTCGCAATACATTTTTTGATTGGAAATGAGGTGTAGAACCTGCTTGTTTTGGGTTGACAGGCAGGTTCTACACCCTGTACTGGGACGAATAGTATTTATAAAAAAAACTGTAGAAAATTGTAGAAAAGATCGGAAAGGGTGGGGGGATATTTCTTTAAGCATCATCGCATTTTTTGAATTTTTTGTCAACATTTGTTGAATAATAACGAAAAATTGCAACAAAATATCGAATAAAACGGAAAAATTATGTCAAAACATCGATAAACCAAATAAAATGCAAAATATTTTTTGTTTTCGTGTTTTTTTTTTTTAAATTTTATAAAATGGCCGCTTTTATACAGTGACGGCCGATAAATTAAGAACTGCTATTTATAAATAGAAACAGGTGGTATGAATCGTAAATTAGAATCCTTGATTTTGAAATTTAAAAACACGTAGTAAAAAAAAAACTGTAGACAATAGAAACTTCTAGAGGAGGAGGAGCAGGAGGAGGAGGAGGAGGAGGGGGTGGGAATATTTTGTATGACCTTGAAACATAACAGCATTCTAGATGTTGTTGATTTTTTTTAAATAGTTAGGGCCCGAATATAAATAAACGATTTTCAGCGAAGCTACAAAATTAAAAAGAAATATCTTTCAAATGTATTCTACCTTGGAAATTCGTAGGGCAGCTCCTCCGGAACGAACGATGGGATGGGATGGGATTGGAGCATAAAAAGTTGCCTGAATATACAAAAAAAATTTGTGTTTCCATTTTTCATGAAACCGCACAATACGAGATGTCACGTCAATCGCAGTTAGACACAGTGCGCAAGAGCAATCTCTGTAATAATAATCCCTCAGATTTGTACCATCAGCTCTGGGGATGGAATAGGATTTAAAAAAAACAATAATGATAGAAATGATAAGGAGGATTGGACGGCAGGGGGATAGTAGGGCGTGTGCAGTAAATGGGAAATTCCCGATTTGTCAGGTGTGATGTTGATGTTACACAGGGTTATCTGTGTTGAGCCCAACTTTGTTTGCCCAATTTTTTTTAAATGATTGATTGGGTATGAAATTGTGCGATCGGTTTGAATACCAAGGGAAACTGAAAGAATTTTTGTAAATGCGAACGAAATAGAGTATTTTTGAGAAAATTGTGTATGCGGGAGAAAAGTTTGGTTGACAGCGCATGACAGAAAAGTTAGACGGGTACTGTCAGATAAAGTTCAAATAAATCTGGTTAAAACCAAAAATTATGGTATTTAGAAGAGGAAGGGGATTGAATTGAGAAAGAATGAGAAATGTTTGAGAACGAGCGGAAAGATGGCGAAGAAAGCTTGGTTGATATTTAAATATCTGAGAGTAGAATTTTCGTATGGTAGGGGGTTTGTGGTAGGGGGTTTGTGGTAGGGTTATTTGACGGCAAGGTTGGGGAGGCAACGGCGGCTGTTTGTCCGGTGTAATAATGGAGGCGGGGTAATGAATACATTGGATGTTAATATGGAAACAAAATTAAAAGTTATGTATAGTGTGTGTGTGTGTGTGTATGTATTACGTGTAGGAATTAAAAATGCGGATTTAGATAACAGATGGCGCGACTAGCGTTGAGTGTATCGCAACACACCGCGGCCATTTTCTTTTTTTTTTTGTCTGTCATTATGCTATAAATTGCAGTATATGTCATTTCATTGAAGTGTAAACAACAAAGCTTTTTTTTGCTTCGAATATGCGTCGAAACACATGCCTGAAAAAGTTGTTTTTAGGGGGAAGTTCTTGAATAACTTTCTTTAATTTGAAGAAAACCGCTGCTGAAAGTTGAAAGTTATCGTTTGTTGGTTGAGGCTTATGGTGGACATGCTCCAACTCAAAAAACTTGTGTGAACGATGGTTTTCTACGCTTCCGATTTTGACTTGGAAGACAAAGAACGGCCAGGTTGGAAGCCACAAAAATTTGAAGACGAAGAATTGCAAGCGCTATTGGATAAAAATTCGTATACGTAACGCAAACTTGAACTTGCAATGACGTTGAATGTCGACCAAACAATGACCATTGGCAAACGTTTATATTTTGTTATCTAAATAAATGCAATTTACAAGCCAAAAAATCCGCATTATTAATTCCTACACATAATACTTGAAATCGAGGGAAGATTGCCTCCATTTAGGTATAGAGTCTGCGGCTCCATATAAGTTATGTTATGTTAGGAAAAGATCAGACAAGACTTGCAGGGAAAATACTATGGGAAATGGTATTTATAGGATTGATTAGGGTATGGAAGATGATTAAGATGGTTGAACATGATATGGCGTTGGATTGGGAGTTTCGGAGGATTTTGAGCATTGACGGACGGATGAAGCCCCCCCCCCCACTAGAATTAATGAATAATATAGAGGCTATGTGTAAAGCAGGGAGTTGGGCCTGAGCGCAGGAAGCACAGGTATGATTGGGTGCACCCAGAGTTGGAGTGGGTCAGTGAAATGCAGGAATATATGAAATTGGATTTTGGTTGTTTGAGGAGATGAGGGTCATATTGAGACGTGAAGTGGATTGATGGGGGTTGTGGGGAATGGATCGGAAGAAAGTGTGTGTGTAAAATGTGCAACATGGGAGAACGATAGAGTATAAGGGATTTTCTGGGGTTTCGTTCGGTTATGAATGGGGTAAGGGAAAAAATGGTTGGGTGTTAGTAGGATGATGTTTTCAGGTCAAACTAGTGCTTTCGAGAAGGATAGAGTCAAGGAGGTGTTTATGATTTAAAATGTGTGGCCGGTGTAATGATATGGAAAAGTGTGGATATAGAGAGCGGATGGTGAAGGAATATATAATAATAGATGAGTTAGAGGGGTAGAATGGGAATAATAATAAAGAAGACACTGGACGATAAAAGAAACCGGACTCAGGCTAACGGTCAGAAAACCATACCAAAGCGGGGGAATTTTTATTTTTTATTTTAATTTTTTTGTTTTAAGATAGTATTAAGAAAATGTCCAGGTTTATTTTATGGAAACATGCTATTGTATTTAAGGTATATTTACAACCAAAAAAAAAACCCCCAGAAAATCACATCCCGAAATTGGGTTTCAAAAAAAAAAAAAAACCAATAGATTCGATTTTCCAATCGAATTGCTCTGTGTACATAAATACAAAAATAAATTACTGTGATTATTGTTATTACTAAAATTATTGTGATACTGTAAAATTACTGTACACCCTAATGACGGATTTTAATACAGTACTCTACAAAATTGAACAATTTTTGGTTTTTGGTTTTTGGAACATCAACTTTTGATCTTTTTAAAAACCCACAAATTTGGATTTGGATGTTTGTGATATTATTCGAAGAAAGTTTAGGAAATTGGCAAAAAAATAAAAACCTGGGACGTATCCAAAAAAAAAAAAAAGAATAAAAAAAATGTATTTTTCCGAAAAAATTAGTTCGTTGAACGCTTAGATTCGTTGAACGCAACTTCTTACCGTAAAAACCAATGTCTTGGTTATGAAAACCGAAAACAGAACAGAGAAATTGTGACCACCTTTCCAGACGGACCCCTTAAAACCGACCTTTCGATTGTAAGTAAATAGTAAATTATTAAGAGCAAAAAAAAAAAACATGTTTCAACCAAAAATGTATAAAAAAAATTTAGTACATATGAATTTTATCTACTAAAAAATGAAATTAAATGATGAAAAAATAATTTAAAAATTAAATAATGATGATGATTTTTTTATTGTAAATGAAAAGAGACCGACACCCAATAAAAAAAAAACATAAAAATGATGATCCAACATACATACAATAAAACAAAAAATAAATATAATTAAGAATTTACAAAAAAAAAATTAAAAAAATATCAAAAAAAAAATACTAACCATTTTTAATTTCATTTGTCCCCACTCAACTCCCAAATTCTCAATGTTTTTTTTTTTCATTTTTTGTCATTTTTC
The DNA here is from genome assembly GCA_958336335.1 of Dilophus febrilis. Taxonomy (NCBI): domain Eukaryota; kingdom Metazoa; phylum Arthropoda; class Insecta; order Diptera; family Bibionidae; genus Dilophus; species Dilophus febrilis. Next base: position 50,001,983 of record OY284469.1, on the reverse strand, counting down.
TTGTTCTCTTAACAATAAAATGGTAATAAATGTTTTGAATTTTTATGACGCATTAAATCCTCTTTTCGCTTATACTTTGACGGACACAAATCACATGGAAATTTCGGTAAAATTCCAATACATTCCAAGCGGATGTGACGCATAAAATGAGCTTTACGCAAATAACTTCGACCACAAACATTACAATAATATCGTTGTTGATTTTCCTGATGGTGTTGTTTTAGTTGATGTCGATGTTCCAGTTCCAGTTCTTCAAATGATTCAATTACAAACTTTCGTTGTTGTTGTTGTTGTTGTTGTTGTTGTGATTGATATTGGCCAATAAGTGATAGATTCATATTATTATTATTTAGGCGATTCCTACCGCCGTCGTTACTGCTTTTACAGCGAATATCATCAGAATCGTTCAGATATGACACTAAAACAAAAAAAAAAAAAAAATAAAAAAATGAAAAAAAATAATAAATTAGTAAAAAAAGTAATAGATTTTTTTTCTGTGTTTTTTTTGGCCGCACCGTCCCTGGTCAAATTCGAATTTTTTTAAAGAAAAACCCAAGTAACCTTTTTTTTTTTTTTTTTTTATAATTTTTTCATAATTTTTTTTTTTTTCGCTACCACCAAAATCTTTTTTTGTAATACAAATGGAAAAAAAAAACAATTAATTTACTTATAATACATAAAAAAATTAAAATTAAATTTAATTAACGTTATTTTTGTAAAAAAAAAATGAAAAAAATTAAAGAATTAAAAAATATTTTCTAAAAAAAAAAAAAATGTTTTTTAATTAACACTAATTTTTATTAATAATTTTTTTTTTTATTAATTAATTTTTTTTTTTTTAATTAACATGTAAAATAATTATTATTATTATTATAATTAGATGGATTGGAGACGGCGACGACTGACGACGACGATGATGATGGGGATGTTACTGTTTGATGCCAAAAACTACTGTTTGATGATTGACGACCCATTGACGATGAATTTGTAGACGGAATATTTGCTAAAAATGATGATGATGATGATGTAGAAGATGTCAGTGGCGGTGTCGATGAGGTGAACGCAGCAGCAGCAGCAGCAGCAGCAGCAGTGACAGTTTTTTGTACGTTTGATGATGATGATGATGTTGAAGCTGGTAATGGTATGGAAAATTGTCGTGTTGGTATTTCACATGAATGTCGTGAACGTAAATGTTTTACCAGATCTTCGTTACGTCGATACCGTGCAACACAAAATGTACATTCAAATCTTGGTGGTATTCCAATGCATTCATTTTTTATGTGTCGCATCAAATTTGCTTTACGTAAATAATTACGTCCACAAATATTACAATAATATCGTAAATTTGGTGTCGTCGATGTCGATGTTGATGTCGATGTCGATGTTGGTGTTGATGTGGCGGCCGTCCGATTCAATCCGATCGATGAAGATCGATAATGATGTTGTTGTCGATACACCTTTGAATGATATTGATGACGATAAATATTGATCCATTGACGGACCTCCTCCTCCTCCTCCTCCTCCTCCTCATCATCATCATTATCTGAAACTTTTTATTAACAAAATTTAACATTTTTATAAATTAAAAGAAAAAAAAAAACGGAAAAGGGGAGGGTTTTTTTTTTTTAATTTTTTTCTTTCTCCATAATTCTAATTCTTTGAATTTTTCCCCATTCTCATGGGTGAGTGTCAATTCAAAATGTTAATAAATTCATAGAAATTAAAAAGAAATTGCGGTTTTGTCCGGAGTTAACCGAAAACAAAAACAAAATTTCATTGTTAAAAAATATTTCATTGTGAATGACTTTTTGTTTTTCGATTTCTAGTACTATAAATTGACAAGTTACAATAAAAAAAGATAGAAAAGATAGAAAAAAAAAAAAATTATTTAATAAATACAATAAAATTTTTAAATTTTTTATTTATTTCTTAAATTGTTATTTCTTAAATTTATTGTTAGTATTGAATTTTAATTTTTATCCATCACCATTTTTTTTTTAACATTCCATCATAATTCATCATTTCCCGTTTTCCCATTTTCCCATTTTTCCAATTTTCTACCTTTTCCAGTCGAAATGAACCCTTTTCCATACATACCTTCAATCATAAACGAAACCATTTTCCAAATCAAATGGTTTTTGTGTCCGGTGTGGAAAACGTTTCATTTGACCGGAATCGAAAATCCTATTTTATCTACCAATCAAACCAAAAAACACATAGAAATTTTGAAAAAAATAGAAAAAAGAATTTAAATCCCTCCAATTCTCACTCTTTCCAGTTACACTCAAACCACTCCTTTTACTACCCTCCCTCACCACCTCCACCCTATACAAATCCTTGGAATTATTACATTGAAGATAATTTATTTGTCAATTGGGAGGATTTTGGAGGTTTGTGGATGGTTATTTTGTTGTTGTATGGACAATTTCTTATTTTTCCATAATCTACCATTTATTTTTAATCGAGATTTTGTTTTTTTTTTTTCTCTGATTTCTTTCTCCTTCGAACTCCTCTCCCACGGCAACTCCTCTCCTCTCCCACGGCAACTCCTTTGCTCTCCACACACGGCAAGAAGAATGGTGCAAAACGACACATGGTACCATAAATGTACCATTTATGGGCACAGAAGGATCCTGACTCTTGTCAAGGGGGGAGTAAGGGAACTGGACAAGCCAATGGATGGGATTAAGAGAGTTATGTTACAGGAAATGTACCATAAGGTACTCCTAGATGACGGATCACTCCCTGAAGTGGAGGTCGGAAACGATAAAAATCTTCACGGACGGATCTATGAAAAATGGCAGCTTCGGGCAGCCGGGTACTACTCGATGGAACTTGGTTTGAACTGTCAGATAAATATGGGGAGTTGTGCCTCAGTTTTCCAAGGCGGAGACGATGGCCCTAATTCATGCGCTGGACCATGTTCAGGGCAACAGGGTGTGCCGGAAGGAACTGCTTTTTTTGCCACTGATTGCAAGGAACTGGTCAGGTGTATGAAAGGTGGGACGTTTGATTCATCCCTGGCACTTGAATGTGTCCACAGGCTTAAAGAGTGTACGACCACACTGAAAATATGGAAGGAAATCAGAAGGATATCAGAAAATATGGAAGGAAGTAAAAGGACTCAGACAGTTCAGGATGACACTTGGGTTGAGAGTGGAAAACAATAATCGGGAGGTTCTTGGCTTAGGGCGGAGAACTCTCAGGAAACTGGTTTGGACTCACATCAGGGCTGGGCGGCTTCAGATATCATCTTGTGGGGATGAAAATTCTTACAGATGATACATACAGACTCTACCTAGAGGATGAGGAAACAATGGCTGCACACATTGTGTTGAGCAATCGGGGAGACCTGAGTGGCAAACTGAGTAGGTGTAAATCGGAGGTACGAAAAGGGACCCAAGAAATGGGTCTGATTCGAAGAAACCGCAGCCGGAGGCTGGGTTTTTAGTCAGTAAGAATCTGACACGCGTCTTCGGACGTGTCTATGCAAGATTTCCCCTCCTTCGTTAAATAAAAAAACAAAAAAAACTCCTCTCCCACTCTTCATCCATACCTCAGCAGATTCGCCATTCACGAATGACACTCTTCATATTCCACTAATTCTAGCAGATTCCATTCCTTCCAACCTCCCGTCTTTAACAATCCCCCCCCCCCCCCCCTCCCCCCTGTCGCAAATCACATTCAAAACTTTTGGGATTTTTCCCTGGGATGGCGAAGAATCGACCTTTAGAATGGAGCAAGATTGAGATTTTTATCCTACTCCCTTCATCACCCCCTCCCTTCCCGGGTCGCGTCAAGGTTTTACCGGTTCCGACGATCGTATACAAATTTTTTTTTAAAATGGGATTGTTATTTTACAAAGATGTCTTGTGTTTAATTTCAAAAAAAAAAAAAAAAGCGGAACTTTTGTTGGAAGACTTTTGGGGAATTGGGGAATTTTAAAGGGGTAAGGTTTGAAGTTTTACTACGGACAATTTCTTATTTGCTTAATTTAGCTCTATTTATAATAGATTGTTGTATCTGTATTTTTTATTTGAGATTTGTTCTGATCCCATTCGTTTCACCTTCCTCCAGACTTCTTCCTCCGGGCTTCTTATCCAATCCTCATATCTTACCGATCCTCCGGTCTAGCTCTTTCTATTCCTACGATTCCATTCTAAGATCTCACAGATTCCATTTCCCTATTTCGACTCCTTTTGGTACCCCCAAAACGCATTAAATCCAGAGCCTTTCCTTTGCCAATATTCAAACTCCCGCCGGTAATACTACAGAATACCGTCGAAATCACCAAAATTATTTTTTGAGTATGCACATTTGTAGAGGGTCTTATCCTGACGAACTTTTGTTCTGGACTCTTTCCCTTTGGCCTGGGGGGGAAGGGGTCAAAGTTGATATGGAAAACATTTTACATTTCTCCTCCCGAGGGGGGAAAATTTAGTGGGGAAGTTGTTAAGCACCATGGGAATTTTCGGGACTTAGTTCAAAATCTTGAAGTTCCGCCCGGGGGAATTTTTTATTTTATTACCTAAAGTGGTAGAGGGGGTCAATACAAACATTTTTTTTGTTCCGGACCCATGCACCGCCTGACCTCGTTTGGCCAGGTGGGAGGTGGGGGGTGGGGGGAGGGGGCTTCAAAGTTTGTTTGGGAAATTTTTTTTTTCATATTAAGGAAAGAGTTAAACGCGGGTAGAGGGGGGAGTTCAGCCAAACTCCCCTACCTCCCTCCCTCCCTCCCTACCACAATCCCATCAAAATCCTTGAGATTATTACAGAGATATCTAGTTGTTGTTTTTGTTTGTTTTTCTGTACTACGGCAGAAAATTGGTTTAACGGCCGAGTTGTAAAAACCTCTGAATTTTTATTCCGTAACGAAAAAACAAAAAATCACTTAATTAAGTGTAAAGGTAAATCTGAAGATGAACATTGAATAGGTTTCGGGAACTTTTGATTTTTTTTTCTAACGAATCTTTTGACAGGGATTTTTGGAATTGGGATTTTTTTTTAAATTTGTTTTCTTAACCAAGTTAGTCCACTCATTCCATTATTAAAAAACCGCGTAACCCCGGTCCTGAAATCCGTACCCCCGCGTGAATCGGTCCCCCGGTCCCGAACCCCATTCAAATTATTGGAATTATTACTCCCGAGATTATTTCTCGTGTTTTTGGATTACGAAATTGGAAATCATTTGGAATTTGGGAATTGTGTTGAGGTTTGTAGGTTATTTTGTTGTTGACGTGGACACTTTCCTTATTTGCAAAATCCTCTACCATATCAAGTGATGATTATGACATTAATCGATCACCTAAGGCCACTTTTTTGTCTATTCGCCAATGTGTCTGTGTTTGTGAGTTTGTCCATTAGTCATTCGTTTGTCATATGAACATTTTTTAGAAAACACAAAACAGAATGGATTTTTGATGAAAAATTCAAATTTTTTTTTTTTGTAATATATCAAATTAAGTCGAAAGAGATGATGCGCGAAGAAAGCGGATTCTGTGTATGAAAATGTAAATTCCTCTCAAAAGGATCTGATACTTTTGTGGCCTGCCCCCTTCCCTGCCGAGTTCTCCTTCTATTTATTTTTTCATTCGATAATTTTTCTGATTGAAAATCTTTTTCACATTCTCTTTCCACCCCCGCCCGATTAAATTCTTTACATTCCACAAATTCCTTACATTCCGCATCCATTCCTTTAACCAACCCCCCCCCCCCCCCCCCCAATCCCTCGAATCCCGAATCTTTTGATTGATTATTTTAACAGCTTTTTCATTTGATTTTTTTTAAACGAATATCGACTGTTTGGAATTGGGAATATTTAGAGTTTTGATGCATAAATGTAAAGAAAAAAGCACTCTCCTTCAATCTATTCACCAATCTCCCTACATCCCCCAAATCCCTCGAATCTTTACAGTTCCCTGCGACCCTGCGATTGGAACACTAACTCTAATTATATCAATCAAATCTCTAGCGTTTTTTTCTTTTCTATTCTATTGTCTCTTCTAAATAGTCTTCAATTTTTATATTTTCGGTTAAAAATTCGAAACCTACGCGAACCCTAAAAAATAATAATCCCAAAAAATTCACTCCCCCCCCCCCACTGTAAAAATACATTGAAAAGGGGGGGTTTTTAAAATTAAAATAATAAAATTTTTAACAAACTGTATGATTAGATTAGTAATAATAATAATAATATTATTAATAATTGATTATAAATAACAAAAAAAAAATTAACATAATTTATCATACTAAAAACAACAACAAAAAATTAATTAAATTTCACAAACGATTGAAAGAAAGAAAGAAATCGCCATTTTGTTTATTTATTAAATATACCCAAAAAAAACAAAATGGAGAGAATTAAGTTGCGTTCCATTCGATTTGACCAGCCAGCAACGGTGTAGGTAAGAGTGTAGAAAAGTCTACTATTTTGTTGTACACTTACCTACTCCAGTTGTTACGGTAATCCAACGGAACGTAACCATATTTTTATTATTATTTCGTAAACACATAAATGAAATTGTGCAACAACAAACGGTAAGAGACACCCATTTTTTTTGTTGAGAGATCCCGCACACATCAATGGGTAATTTGTTCATTTTTTCGGTCTTTCCGCTCATTGCGGTATCCGCTCGGCAGTAAAGTCCGGTGTAAAGGAATTGTTTCAGTGGTGTCTTCAGTGTAAAGAAAGAAAACGTTGTGTTAAAAAAAAACCTCTTTTTATGAATTTGATAATTGAATTTTTTAATCGGTCTGTTGTGGTTGTGTTTCTTTAGTCATCGCGTGTTGTGTTACGTAGTGCAGTGTTCGGGGGAAGGCGGAAGGAGGGGGCGTTTACCCCCCCCCCCCCCCCCCCCTCAAGAATTATAAAATGTCTGTCGGATTTAAAACAACATTTTGTGAAATAAAATATTTTGGAAAAAAAAAAAACAAAACACCTTGGATAAACTCGGATTAATTCGCCCCTGCGTCAAATGGTTTGAATTTACCAGGGGCGGTGTGTGTATAAAATTTAATCCAAAAGGCGGATTTTCTGGAATTCTGGAAAATAATTTTTATTTTTCCGAATATTAAATATCTAAAACTATAACAAGTTTGTTAAAAAAACCCTTTTTTTTATACTTTTCGTATAGATATCCGTTAATCTAATTCCTTTTTAATAATAGATAAACTAAAATAAAAATTAATTTTTTTAGCTATACAACCAACAATCTGATTTTAGCGTCCAACAGCAAACAGCCTTCGCAGTTGTTAGTTTCTTAATTTGTGGGTTTT